>BPLR01012306.1:0-12968 GCA_021605095.1 Caerostris extrusa | reverse complement strand
GTTACGTATTGCTATATGAATGGAAGGAAATTATTTAATCAAAATAATTTATTTGAAGAAAGAATACTTTTAGTAGACAAGAAAGTAATTTCGAATATTTAGTATTTTCATTTTGTTTTTGTGGAAATTTTTGATTTTATAACTTAAAAATTCTTAGTATCATTGATTGTTTTATAAAATGCAATGTAAGTAAAAATAAAAATGGAATTGGAATATTTCTCATAGCGGTGTACGTTGAATAATTTAAATATGAATATCACTGAGTGGAATAGTAATATTGTCTGACAAATAGTATTGTCTATAAGTAATATTGTTTGACAGACAAAGTTTTCTAAATAGTGAGTATTCCAGTGTTGGATTGAGCCCTAATTGCCTGTAATGTGAGAGTTTGGGACGCACATGATATTGAACAAATTTATATGTACACGATATCTGTGGGATAGATTACTTACCTGATTATATCCAATCCGATATCTCAACCACAAGGGGAGTTGTGATTTCGTATGTCATTTCATTTGACAACATAGGTTGTTCTATACAAACTTGGCAAAATCGCAGCACAGTTTTCGTCAAATTTTAAGTAACATCCACCGTCCCGGATAGTCCGTCCAATAGGATTTAGATGTCTATTTCTGGCATTGACACAATAATTTTAATTCAACTTCATTCGTCATATTTTGTAAATTAACGCCCCTCACTTCGAAACCTAACTTTTTTCTACAGTCCACATATGTGTTTTCTTCTAAATGAAATAAGCAAAACATTTCAAAAGTATTATCATGACAATATTTTAACTTTGACTTTTGACTGACTAATATTTGAAAAAAAAATATATTAGTAAATAAGAATACCAATATACATTATTTTGACCTTGAGAATGCACAACTACAATACTGATAAACGTGATTTAATTCCAAATGTGACTCCTGCTTTGTGGCGCCCTTCTTCTTTACGCGAGATATAAAAGACCTCCATTTAAGCAAAAACCAATATGCAAATCGTAATATTCTTATCATAAAACCCTTTAAAGCTTTTATACACACCGATTTCCTTTTATATAGATTGTGTGTTAGGTAGATTTCCACTGTATAATAATGCAATATGTCAGAGAATGTCAGCCAATTGGAAGCTTGTGTGGACAAGCGATCGTTCTTCTGACTGGCTGACTATCTATTAGCACGAGATTCTATTTTCCAATAGATTTTATTATTTAATTGAAGTAAAACATGCTAGCAAAGCAAGAGTAAAATTGAGTAAAGCATGCTAGAACGTACCTCTGGATTTGCTAGCATGCTTTACTCTTGCCAGCATACATATGCCTATGTTAGTGAATTGGATATCCCAATATATATTTTTTTTTTCATTTAAATTTCAAAATTTAATTACTTCAGCAAAATGTTGTATTGCATTTAATATGTAACAGGGTATACAAGTACAACGTAATATTTCTTTTTTAATCTACAGTCACGCAAGTGCTTTTTCGCTGAAGACCTGATACCATCTTTTTCGTGCGATATGTATTTTTTATAGCAACAGAAGGCAGGAAACAGCATTTGATTATCCCGAGCCAAGCAATCCAGAGTGGAAGTAATCAGGAGTAAAACCGAAATACAGCTCTGATTTCTTTCGTGCTCTCCGGGGGATATATATGGATCAGTGTGTGACTCGCATGGGTCATTTAGGGAACTAAGTAGCATTGGAAAAATTAAGTTAGCTAGAGAGTGAAAATTGGGTGAAAATAGTTGGTTCCCACAAATGGATTTTCATCGCCAAAATTTGGCTAATAAAATAGCGCAATTTAGACATTTTACAATTATTTGTTTTAATAATTTGAAATTACTATAATGAACATAAAAATAATGTATCTTACCTTAAGTTTAGCTAAAAATTTGAAAATAAGATAAATCTTTATAACATATATTCACATAAAAGAAAATAATGTGAATAATTAATACAAATAAATAATAGGGTTGGATTTTAATATAATTTTTTTCATGTATCTCTAATTCGAGATTTTTATTTAATTCTTTATTGAAATCATAAAAATGTATTCGTTTTAAGAAAAGTATTGTCTAAAAAATTGAATACAGTAACAGAGGAATCATTACATGTTTTGATAATATTTTATACATTTATTTATTTAATTGTTTAACAGACTACGAATGCGTGAAATGCATATTGATTCTAAGTGAATAAAATGTGAATTTTGAACATTTTGAACACATCGTTCTGCCTTTCTTTTTAAACAAAACACAAATTTTTCTTCAAAATTTGTAAGCAAAAAAATTTTTTTCTGTTTAAAAATTTAACAGTAAGCCTCATTCCCTATTATTATCTGTCTGTATATATATATTCTCTATAAAAATAAGTACGTATCAAATAAGTAGTTTTATTATGTCCATTTATTTTCCATTATTTAATTATTTTCTGAATATTAGTTTACAGAAACCTTTTATAGCATAATTTTCAACAAAAACTTCTTTTTACAGAATTATTAAATGTTATTCGAAATCAGCTATTCTTTATTTTCTGTTTTTTTGTTATAAAGTATTTTTTTTTTATAACAAAAACACAGAAAATAAACCTATTACACCCATTGCACTTCAAATATGTGAAAGAGGAGTTTATACGTATCACAACTTCCAATGAAACCTTCATTTGAATAATGTAATTTGAAGACATTGCGATTGCGAAATGGATTGAAGAAGTGATCAAAAAGCATCATAGTCATCCTGATAGTTGCTAGATATGCGTTTGACATTGATTTCAAATTATCTATTTAACTTTCCATGCAATACAATCATTACTGTGTTTTCATCATGACCTGGTAAGCAAAGAGCTGAAAATAGCTACTCTATCCATTAACTACGCAATTCAATTCAGATGTGTGTAAAAGATACACAGAGTATTTCTGCACTGTACGAGTTCAAACGAATTTGTTGCTTATTTGGAAATCTCTTTGCTAGTCAATTTTACATTTTATACCGTCGTTGATGGAAATTTTATGAATAGTGTTCAAATTATTCCAGTTCAATTAATAAGAGGATTCTATCGATAGTTGGAAGACCATTTCGTTTCAAAAAATAAGTTGGATGGATTTTACCAAAGATGAATTCCTTTTCATATTATTGAAAACGGCACTTCTTTTTTATTTTTGTTTTTATATTGACCAATTTTGGCTGCTCTTAATTTATCAAGAAATAAAAGCAATTTTTTTTAATTGCCTTTATTATTTGATTTAAGATAATACTGCTTTATATATTTAAATTAGTTTTATGCATAGTTGCCATATGTATATATAAAAGATAATTTTAAGGATTTCTTTTTTTAATTCGAAATCTAACCACGATGCAAATTAAAAATTCTTTTCAACGTAATAATTTCTTTGCATGGTTGCCAATTACTATTAAATTAAACTATTTTATTAATTTTTTATTTACAGAAGTCATTAGTCAAAATTGTGTATTTAAACTAATTGTTAACATTGTTTTTTTATGATTAATATCTGAATAAAGTATGTTGTTTAAAAACTTGCATTTCTACGAATTATAATAAATCTTGAATATCACTCATATTTTTTTTTAAATTTAAAATAGTTTGTAACTTTATTAATAAATGCCATTGCTTTTTATATAATATTCCACACAAATCTCGAGGTATACCGAACTATTTTATAAGTTCACATTTTTACAATAAATTACCATATAATTCATGTTGATAATTTTAGATAAAGAATAATTATTTTTAAATAACAATGTTGTTATTCAAAAACACATACGGTTGTTATTTATAAACACGATGTTGATAAGTTGTTGTTATACATAAACACATAAGATACTGATGTACCTATGTTTGCTATATAAGTACATCAGTATCTTATTCTTATGCTTTTTAATAAAATGTATATGTCAAACAAAAAGTTTAAATAAACATTTACATACAAATTACATAATAATAAATTCTTGAAAAATTACCAACAGTATAATTCTAAAGGTGACAGAGTCACACAAGGGCAGATTGTCCAAGTCATTCTGCACTCAAAACAGAAAATGATTTATTATAAATTTTTATATAATTTTATTTATTGTAAAAGTTTTACTTTTGTTTTATTTAAATATTTCTGAAAAAAATGATAAGTGAATTAATTTCCATTATATTTGTCCTTAGAAGCTAAAATTATGCATTTACATTTTCTAACTGATTTTTATATTTAAGTGTAATTATAATGCTGGTTTATTTAGAAAGTTGTGCATTTGAGGTTAGTCATTCTCATTTTTAAAGGATTAAGATGCATCATTATCTAGGTTGAACTAGAGGAATCTAATGCAGTGTTCTCACATTTGTACCACAAAAAAAATTGAAACGAATATTTTGCTACCTTGGGAAAACTCTAAATGGTTACCCTGAAGTGTCAAAACTGTTTGAACTTTTGCATTCTAACTTGATTTTTTTTGATTATCTTTATTTGATTCTAAATTTTTTAATCTGCGAATAAATCATGTATATCCCTGGCATGGATTTAATTTTTTTTTTTTTCGACTATAAAGTTTTGCTTCAGCGCTTGATGCTAACAAAATGGTACTTTTTTTTTTTTCTTATGCAAATAGGTAATAGCTTTCGTAGCAATTACAGTATAAAAAAATTAGTATATTTTCAATAAATAAAACATATTCTTGCAGTTATATTTGAGCCTATTTTAATCCATATAAATGATATCACAGTAAATACTAAAAGTGTGGATCATTCTATTATTTATGTCAACAAGAGGTCCATTTTGGTGTTAACGGCAGTATGACCTCTTTTATTTTATCCTCTTTTCATTGTATACAGGAAATAATAAACTTTTTTTGCAGTTGTTGATAGATTCCATTCGAAACTCGAGGTTTGCTAAATAATCTCAGCAATTATTTTCTGGGAGATTAAAGCAAAAGTCGTTTCGGCTCTATTAGTTTGGAAATCTAACTTTCTAAACCCAGTCCACCATGCCACGAAGGGGGCCGAAAATAATAATTTAAGTTTCAGAGTATGAATTTTATTAAAAATATTTTTACCTTTTCCTTTCACGACAACCTAACTTGCTGTTACACTGTAACATGAACGCATTAAAAGATAAGTTATTGGATAAACAAATATTTATTTTCATCAACACTACAAGAACTGCTCAACTTCGAAAATTATACTTAGAAGATATCAATATCTTCTTTTATATTTTTGAAAGAACATGTTTCTTTTATAAGATGTATCGGGAAAATAAGAAGTACTAAAATACTATTCAATTATTTTTTTTTAAAAGTAAGTTTACAATGCTTGATTTTTCTTTTTTAAAGTATCATTCAAAAATTTTATTGAAAGTTAGTTTCTGTTTCAATGAAATCTCAGAACGTGTATGTTTACTTTTATCATTTTATATATTTTTGTATTTCACTTTGTATAGGATCCACAAAAGAAATAAGATCTGTACAAATATGTTACGGCTCTATATTTTATCAAAGGAATTTGATCTGCAGTACATAGTAACTTTATAACTGAACTAACTTTTTAATATTTCTTGCTTTGAAATGCCACATTTTATAAAATAATTTTATAAAATAATCATGTTTTTAGATACACTGAGTGATTCATGTTAGATGCTGAAGTAAAATTCGTTAAAAAATCTATTGGTTGAAGAAATACAGTTTGCAGACTAAAATTCATTGTAGTAAGGGATTTAGTTTGAAAAACAAAATGTTTAAAATCTTGAACATAGCGGCAGTCCTGCTTTTGCGAGAGGGCTAAAGATAATAATTTTGAAATAAAACATTTATATTATATGAGTAGCAACTGAAAATATTCAATTTAACTTCAATCGTATTCCAATAACAGTCATGCATAAAATCTGATCAGCGTGAAAAGTTGCATTTTGTTGGCATATGATATCCTGCAATGTTGATAAAAATGGGCTTTATTTTATAGAGTGTTTTGAAGAAACAATATAACGAGAAATCCCTGGTAAAGAGATAGGGTAATCTTAGAGGCCATTCATGTTTGTTATACATGCTCAATTGGCAATCGATTCTAAATATTAACAGTAGTAAATCCATCACTTGACATCCTCATACAGTGGAGTATAATAAATCCGAAACTCGATCGTGTCTTGACCATTTAGTTCATCATTCAATCGTATATATAATAAATTGTAATAGCGTGTACATGCTGTAGTGCAAACTTCATTCACTACATTTTCGGTTCAATTTTCATCAACACTACAAGAACTGTTCAACTTTGAAGAAATTATACTTAGAAGATATTAATATCTATTTTTATATCTTTGAAAGAACATATTTCCTAATGATATACTGGGAAAATAAGAAGTACTAAAATACCATTAAATTATTTTTTTTTTTTTTTAAAGTAAGTTTCCAATGCTTGATTTTTCTTTTAAAGTATCATTCAAAAATCGTATTGAAAGTTAGTTTCTGTTTCTTTTGAAATCTCAGAATGTGTATATTTACTTTTTATCAACCATTTTATATATTTTTGTATTTCACTTTGTATAGGATTCACTAAGAAATAATATCTGTACAAATATCTTACGGTTCTTATTTTATCGAAGACATTTGATCTGGAATATAATTTATAACTAAGCTTACTTAAATATTTCTTGCTTTGAAATGCCATATTTTATAAAATAATCGGGCTTTAGATAACAGAATGATTCACAAGTTAGATGTTAAGTAAAATGTGATAAAAAACTATTGGTTGAAGAAATATGCAGTTTACAGATTACTATTCATTGCAATAAGCGGGGATTTTGTTTGAAACAAAAGCAACAGCAATAAAATAGTTTAAAAACTCTAACGTAGAGGCAACCCTGATTTTGCGAGAGGACAAAAAAATATTTATAAAAAATGAGAGATTATATTATCTGAGTGATAGCTGAATATATATAATTTATCTTCAATCATATTATAATATTCAGTACATTTCAATATTCATTCATGCTCACATCATATTAACGAGAATAGTTGTCATTCGTTACGTATTTTTACGTTCTTACACGTATTTCAGGCAATCTTCAATTGTGTTTACGCACATATATCAAAATTTTTATTTAGTCGTTTCTATATATATATATATATATATATATATATATGTCAACCTTATATAATAAATAAATTGAATAAATTTGTAGTTCGTATTTTCGTAATGAATTACATTAAATATAAAAAATAATAAACATGCAATCATTCTAAATATATCAATAATTAAGTCTTCAATCCTCTGGCAAAAGGAAAACAATGTGTACTCTCTTTATTCAGTAAACATGTGCACCTTAATGCAGCATTCTTTTAAGTAGAGTTTCAATGTATGTGTGAAAATAAATATTATTACAAAAAAAATGTTTGCGTAAAGTTTCCCAATGTATTTCAATCAATTTTCCTCTGTGTTTACTCACCTGCATTTGAATTTTAGTATAACTGTAAAGTTATAGGCTACCCTAGCGTTACGCCACGACAAAATATGTAACAGAAAAAACATTAATATATAAGAATACTAAATTACAATTTCAACAGGCAATGAGGTTTAAAGCAAGTATAGTTGAGATAAATCAAATAGAACAAAATATCTCTAACATACCGTCATTACCTTATAATAGCTGCATTAAGCATGGTTAAATGTTTACAGAAATTATTCAGAGGGCCAATGTATTTCATGAAATGAATCATAAATATAAATAAGGGGTAATAACTATTAATTTAATATTGCTGAATAATTATAGCGTTTTAAAATAATTTAGATCAATTTTTAACTAAATGAAAACTTTTACTTTGAGTTAAATATATAATTTGCATTATTGAATGTTTTTAAGAGGATTAATATGCTCTAATTTTTACAATAAGTTTAAAGTACTGAAATGCTTTTTAGTAATATGCAGTTTTCTATCTTCAGTTTGAAATACCTGTTTTGAAACAGAATATTAGTGTTCAATATGATCTGTTATTTTGTTTTCAAAGATAAACATCGTTCATTGTTTAACTTTGGTTTCCATTAAAATTTTATCGGGGATTTAGGTTTGTGATAAGCATAACACTCATGTAACTGTTAATATCTCATTCTCTGTAAAGTATCAGATTTGGATAATTTATCAATAAAGCTATGGATGAAATATGAAATAAACAGTGCATAAATTCAAAATTCGTTAGCAATGGAGACATCCATAGAAATTACGAAATCAAATGAGAAAACTACAAAAGCAGTTATATGGAGGTTTGATATTAGTTCTAAAATTAAGCAAATATGCCTTCAAATAAATGCAACCAGTGAAAGCAATTAAACGTAAAACTTGCAGAATCATATTCGTGAAGATGTTACAATGAAATTCTTTAGGTAATTATGTAAATTACTATTTACTTTTATACGTTTAATATTTGTTATTCTTATATGTCCTCTAAATAGTTTAATCTATGTCATTCCTTTTGTTAAATGCTTTTCGCTGTAAAATTTGCCATATAAAAATATGCAAGGCTATAGAATAAAAATATCGACTAATTATGGTGTTTTCCTATTTTTCCCCTACTAAATATAAATTTTAGAAGTTAAATTTATTCAGGAATTTTTCCATTTATAATGAATTTATATAATCAAATTTTTGTCACATATTGTTTACATTTAAGCAATCATTCATTTTCATCATTAAATGTGCACTTTAGTACTAATTTAAAAATTACAACTTAAAAGATTTAAATTAGTTCTTAAAACATTCAAATATGTTTTTTAATTGAATTTTTATGTTTATCCACAGAGACAACATTTCTATGATTAATTATTTACTTCTTTTTCACTTTTTATCCGTTATCATAAAAATATATATTAATAACATATTATTATAATATAATAAATATGTATATTATTAATATGATTTAATATATAGTTAAAATATTTACACAGTGATTTCGAAATAATATTTATGAAGTTATATAAAAGATCAATTTTCCATTACATTAAATATTAAGCTTGTAATAAACTGTTATTTATTAGCTAACCTATTTATCCTATATAAATTGTTTACCGATTACAAACATAAGATACAATGTATAGAGAGTCACATTATAACCATCTCTTATTTTAAAATTAATGTTAAATAACCTTTTTGCAGATGACGCGTATCATTAGCAGATTGGGTCGGCATGTATAGTATCTTCAAAGTATTCGAAAACTTGATTTAGTATGGATATCACTGTATCGATACTCAACCGCGATTCGTCAATCAACTATAAGCTGTAGGCATGTACATATATTTAATGTAAATGTTAATTTAATTATGTAGACGGGGATTAATGATGAACACAGATGACAAAACTAAAAATTACTGACTATATTTTTAGTGGTACTCGACGTCGACGCTAGATGGCGTTAAGTGTAAGCTACTGTTGTGTCCGAAAAATAAGATCAGGCGATTTTCGATTGGTACCGAAAGCACTGAATAAGCCTTCTCACACTGCATATATTCTTCGTGACTTTTCGCAAAAAATGAATCCCATATCGTTCCACAACCACCGTATTCACCTAATTTAGCATCGTGCTACTTCTGGCTTTTTCCTAAACTCAAAATACCCCTCCGGGGACACCGTTTTTAGTCGATTGAAGAGACATATGAAAATTCGATGGAATCAGTTTTAGCATCTCACAAAACCAAGCGTAACTCAAGAACTAATAAATATTTGACGTAAAATTTTCACAGATATCAAGGACAGTGCCAACAATCTAAAAAAAAAAAAATGAAATGCAACATGTCCTGGAGATTTAAATTGAAAACTGGTCTTAATTTTTGAATACTGTAGTACTTTCGTTGAATATAGTTGAATTCATTTCTTTAGTTAGGGAAAGTTTTATGGCAGTTAATTTCAACAGTTATTTAATAGTGCTACATCTTCGTAGTTAGGTGAAATTTAATACTACAAGAATAAAAATTAAATATATCGATAGTCACATTATTATCACCGCCTCTTACTTTAAAATTAGCGTTAAATTAAAATTATCCGATTCAATTCATCGGATAAAAAGTTTTAAGCAGTTGATTTCAGCAGTTATTTATTGATGCTAAAGTGAAATTTAACATCTGTCTATTCATTTCTTCGGATCGCAAAGATTTAATTAAAAGGAATAATTATTTAAATATGAAATAAATTCATATATATTTAAAATAAAATATTCTTTGTTTTACCCTTTCTTTTTTTTTTAAAAATTTTTAAATCATTTTTGTAATTATCTATAAATCATTTATTTCTTTAATTAATCAACATTTTAATTGCGATTAATTACAACAAACAGTATTTAATCAGAATAATTTCCCTTTTAATATAAAATTTTAAGAAGCGACACTAAATTAAAATATGTTTATTTAATTACTTTAGTCCAGTATATCGAATTAGAGCCAGTATATTAAATTAGTTTCCTGGACTTTATTGAATCTATTCAACACCCACATAACCTGTGTCCGAGCTGTACATGCTAATTGTTCTGGATATTAACAGTAGCTCATATGGATGTGACTCGACCGTGTATAATAGATGACTAAGTCACAGTATTTACTGATAATTTAAATATTAGATGATTTTAATCAATTATTTCAACAGATTGAAATTAAACTCATTTTTTATAAATTCTAAGAAAAAAAAATTATTATAGTAGGAAAGCCAAAAATTTAATTTTCATTACCTTACTTTATTTTCATCTTTCAATAAATACTTTTTTTTTTTTTTATTTCCTCAACATAATCGTTATTTTCAAATCCTTCTATTAGTTCACACTCTCCTATATATATCTTGTTCAAATTTTCAATCTTCCATTATATACTTTTTAATTCATCCACTCAAGTTCAAATACAATTTTTAAACTTGTAGTAGATGATACTGGATGTTAATCCACTTTTTCAAATATTAATTCAGTAATTAAATTTAATTCATTAATTTTAGTTTTTTTAGATTTAAGTTGCATGTATCTACCAATCGATGGCGCCAGATAAACTTAAAAAATGTCGAAAATTATTTATAAAGGACTTTCTGCAATATTGTGAAAAAAAGTAGGAATTGACTTTAAAATTTTTTTATATCACTTGCTTTATTTCTAGACTATATTTGATTAATAAACACGTGAATTTCATATATTTATTATGTCCTGAATTTTGCTCTAGGGGCTCCATAAACTGTTTTACACCACAAAGTGATTTCTTGAATTCAGACAAAATGTTAAGCACGAAAATATCAAGCACTTATTTTATTATTGTTATTTTTGCTTATTGAAAAATAATATAATTTTTTTTTTTATCAATTACGCTATCGTATATATTGATGTCTTTTTTTCTTCCGAAATATTATAATATTAAAAAAGAGAGAACCTTTGTGTTGATATTTTTTTTTTATCATTCTTAAAAAAAATAAATAATAAAAATAATTTTATTAAATATATAGATTTTCTCCTAGATTTCTATTTGTGTAATATTTTTTACACTGTGTAATCCAAATTTTATGACTAATCATTTGTTTACATCAATTTCTTTTTTTGTACTTAGCAGTGTAATTCATTAATGCATGATGTTGCTTTGTAAACTCTTCAATTTTGAAGTAAATAATACATTGTTTTAATAAATATATTTATCAAGGAATGGTAAAAATCTTAAATACATACACTAAGAAAAAAATTTAAAACTCTATGAATATATATAAATATATATACACGCATGTCCGTAAATTAAGGATAATTCAGAATCACACAGAAATTGAACTCTAAAATATGAATTTCACCTGTACAATTATCACATCTTGAAGAAGAATATTCAAAATTACAGGAAACCACCAGATGGCGCGGATAGTACGTCAAAAAATGACGAGGGTGTAAGAGAGGCGTATATAAGGAATGGTGGCAAAAGAAGTAAAATTGTTCACAAGCGCTTTAAAAGCCTTTCAGTGCAATAACCGCGTAATTATGGCACAAAGGAGCATTTGGATGATTTTTACGTTGTAGAATTATCGGACGACTGGAATGTGGACGTACCCAGCTGGAAGTATACGAGGAACTTGGAATCGCCCAGAGTGTCATCTGCAGGATTTGGCAACGATTCCAAGACGATACTAATGTAAGTAGATGTTACAGCACAGGTCGACCCCGAGTTACAATGCCGAATAAGGACCGGTATTTAGCAGTTACTGCCAAAGAAACAGACGGAGCACAGCATCAGACCTGTCTCGTCAGCTCTCTTCAGCTACCAGTACGACAGTTTCAAGGCAGACCGTGTATAGACACTTAGGGCACATTGGTCTATATGCTCGTAGGCCTGTCAGATGTGTTCCACTTACCACAACTCACTGTCGCCTGCGATTAACCTGGAGTAGAGAGCATGCATTGTGGGCACCGTAACAGTGCTGTGATGTTTTCCGACGAGTCCAGGTTTAGTTTGCAGTCTGATTCTTGCCGGACTTTCATATGAAGAGCGCCAGGTACCCGTTACCACCAAGAGAACACCATTGAACGACACCGTTACGGTGGTGCAGGATGGCTCGTTTGGGGAGGAATTATTCTTTGTTCCAGAAACCGACCATGTTCATGTTCAGAATGTAATGATGACAGGCCACATATATCGGGATGTCATTCTGCAACAACATGTACCTGTTTCGGGGCGCCATGGGTGCTGAATTTCTGTTTATGGATGACAACGCCCGTCCTCACCGTGCAAACATTGTAGATGAATGCCTTCAATTGGAAGATATCACCCGTATGGATTGTCCAGCATACTCACTGGACTTGAATCAATAGAGCATGTGTGGGATATGCTTGGTCGACGAATTGCAGCCCGTCAACCCCCTCCCACCTGTCAACCCGGAACTTCGGAGGGCATTGCTTGATGAGTGGTGTAATATTCCTCAAGATCAGATTGGTAATTTGATACTCAGCATGCCTAGGCGTTGTAAGGCCTGCATTGCATCGTCCGC